>JABAJS010007597.1:145111-179365 GCA_018221635.1 Tephrocybe sp. 10521TJB
AATGATCTATTTGATCGATGTGACATGAATAGGATACAGAAGGATGCAGATACAGAAGGATGCAGATACAGAAGGATGCAGGTCCTGCGTGATTCTATTTCGGTTTCGAATGGTACAATGGTCTGATGTTACAAAGTATACATGGGTATCCCGAGCCGGTGAGCAAATCAAAAAGATAAGTATGAAAGACTAACACAATAGCAGCAGCATAAGAGAAAATCCTAACGATGCGACCTAATCCAATCGCCTACCCACCGCGAAGGTGCCCTCCCATACCAGGCGGCCAGGGTCCGTTCCTCCCCAACGCCAGTTGCCTATAATCGTATCACCGCCTACGATGTGTCCGAAGAAGAGCGTAGTACCGAGATTCGCATCATGCTTTGGCACTCGAAGAAGGAGCACCATCCCATCCCATCGGCGAACACGGCCATAGAGGTTGAAGTCTCCAAAAGCAGCCGCATGCTCTGGATCGAGCTGTGCAAAAACAAAGATACTCACATCAGTTCTTCGAACGAAAGAAGTGAAGACGGCCTCGGCTTACCTCGCCTACGATGATGATATCCCTGATCCCGTCGCATGTTCCTCTTCCCCTGCGATCCCAGTCGTGTGCGAGCGAAGACGATGGAAGGGGGTTTCCGTCCTGGTTCAAGATAGGAGCAAACATTTCGCCGTCTTCTGGGTCCCATGGACTGAGTAGATCATCCTCATCGTTCTCATTGAAGACCTCCTGGGACTCAGGAATCCCTAACTGGTTCATGAGTTTTCGGAATGCCTTGAGGTCCCTGCACTTCAAGCAGTTCTCCGTGTCGTGCTCATATTTGAACTCGCCCGAACCATTTCCAATTTGTGTCGTACCCAGCAACTCGCCAGCTTCCATCTCCGAACTCGAATAAGCGTCATTGCCCCCACGCTGTGCGCCATCCGCCGCCGGCCGGTACCGATATATCCCCGCCTCCTTACCAACTCGTACTAGCACCTGGCCATCCTCCCTCTCAACCAACACGGGCGCTTTATTACCCGAGAACCAGGCGTTCATCATTCCATCGTGGTGCACACCAGGGTCAAAGAATGGTATATCAAACTCAGCGCCGTTGTCCTCGCTGTTTGTGTCGGCGGCGTCATCAACAAAATCCGATAGAGGGAAGGATTCGCCTTCTACTCCATGCATTTCACGAAGACGAAAGAATACCGGCCGCCGGTCCGCAGATAGCGACTCCTCAGTTAGTGAACCATGCGGAGGGTGAAAAGGATTGTCGAAGAGATCTTTGAGGCGATCAAAACCAGGTAGCTGAGGAGCAACGAGGAAGTCAGCTGTTGACAAAGATTGCCAGGAGCCGATGCAACTAACGTACCAGCATTGTCCCCTGCCACAGTCCGTTAATTGCGCCAGGTTCATACACCTTACCATATGGTACTCGGGGTGATTCTGTATACGGGTTCCCACAAAATCTCGCCCTCATCCAGTCCATGTCCCATTTTTGGCTCTTCGTGATGCCTCTGGCAGCGGCAGTCGCATGTGGTGCCTTCCCTTCCCACTTGGGAACCGGCGGCGGCGCCTCAAAGCCAGGACGTTCATACACCTTCAGACGTTGAGGAAACCTTTCTTGTTCTTCATCCTCCGTGTCCCATTCAAGGCCACGCCATTCCCCGATTGACTTGCGCGCGCCAGACCTTGTATGAAGGCCCGTCCCGAGTGGGGGATATACACACCATCCCCAATTAATTTCCTCGATGTTCTCGCGTGTTGGTCCGACCTCGAAGATGCCTTGCGCATGACGATCCGCACGGGTACGATAAAAATGTTCTGCGATAGGCATTGGCGTGACCTCGGAGCGGGCCATGAAGAGTAACTTGGCGGCAATTGCGGGGGACGGTGTGTGCATTCTGAATCGGGCATCGAAGAACACAATGTTATCGCGGAGTGGATCTCGATACACGGGGTAATGTCCATGCGGGGTGCTCGTTGTATTGACCTCGTTGATTGGAGGGACGATGAAGTGATTTGGTGGGGCAGATGATACGGCATAACGAGCAGGGAGATATACAAAGGGCATCAGAAGCTGTTGTATTTGCGTGCGTTCTTGAGGGGTCTCCTGGAGCAGCGACTCTGTGGTGGTGTCAGACTCACTGGCGAGGAACAAGGACAGACTGAGGGGATACTGACCTTCAGATGTCAAGAGCCACATCACCCACAACGCATGCGCGTTTATGTCGTTATCCAAGGGCCATCCTTCGTTATCCTGGGAATCTTCATAGAGCCTGTTCATAACGAGCTTCTTGACAAACACGTCCGCCCGCGCCCACTGCAACAGCTGTGCAGCATTTCGCCCATCGTCCTCCAACAGCATGACGAAGGCAATCCTAAGCGCCTCTTTTAATCCTATGGCCCGTAATTCATCGCTCAATAAGCAGTCATCGGCAAAGACATTTTCGCTACGAAATAGGCTCATGGCTGCGACCACACGTTGCAGCTGATCTGTGTATTGCACCGGAGTGGGGTTGAAGGCGCGTCGGGAGATGGCACCTGTATCGAATTTGTGACGAAAAATCGCCGCATAAAGGTGGGGATTGTTGTTAGCCTGTAAGACGTCGTGGATGGTGCGGCAAGTTTGCATCAGCGGGATAAGAATGGACGGCGGACCCAAGGGCTGCAGTTTGGTCAGCTCAAGGACGATATTATTGAAGACTTCGAGAGGGAACGAGGTGAGGAGACAACGGTTGGGCACCATTTCGACCGAGAGGGAACGAGGACGAGAAGTGAAAGCCTCCCATGGGTAAGTTTTTGAAGTTGTCTGGACGGCAGAACCCCGGTTTACGGTACGCTCAGGGTCGCCCGATCTGATATTAACGAAATCGAGATTCACAGATGTTGATCGCCGTTCAGTTACGAAACCGCTTCACGTTCATGATGATTCATGGGGAAAAAGCACGCGATGTAAGCCGCCCATCCCCCGTCAGGTTTGGACTCGCAGCTTTGTGATTTCCCTCGAATGGACATTCAAGCCGCATCGCGTATCAAAACAACTTCGACCTTCATCTTCTCATACAATGCAGGTATAATTCACTGCCGTAAGGGGAACCTCTTGTGTAGTAAGCATTGTATCGAGTACCCACGACCCCACAGCAGTGAGAACGTATGGCTGCATCGAGATGCTTTTTGACATGCTGGCGAAAATGGTAGGTGATCATCAACTTCTCTTCCAACGCCCTGCTCCTATTCTCGGAAGCTCTTCATATTGCAAGTGACCATCTCCATTTCGTGTTCAATAAATCTCCTCCGTCTTTTTCAAGACCTAGACCAAGGCTGCGCCGACAGGGACCATTCGTCGATCTCAAGGACTGGTAGCTAGGCTAAATCTTCTGTATGAGGATATGTTTCAATCAAATTTATGTCGTTTTGAGTCTCCAGTGGTACGCAACTCTCGTCACTAATCTATGCACCATTTACATAATCTGATAACCTGTCATCAAAGAATCTATAGTGCTACACAAATCATCCATTTCGCGGCTCAGACTGGTAGTTCTGTTTAAGCGGGCCATCATGAAAGTCAAACAACCTTTCATTGACAGACGCCGTACGGTCGTGTAAACGGCCCATAATGTTAGAATCTCAAATCAGGCTTAAGCTTTCTCGTGAATTCTTCACAGTGGGTTCGATACATCCGTGTTTCATAACCGCTGCTCGTGTCATAAATACTTCAAGATTCGTGCCGAAACCCGGACACTCGTATGTCATTAGTTTGCTGGGTCATTTGAATCTTGCAATTCTCACTGATAGGTCCCAAACGCCTTGAGAACTGGAAAACGCTGCCGACGATGAACATCTATTCGCCGACATCCCTAGAATTGCTGGTCATCGGAGAACTTCCTTGGTGCAGGACATGCTTTCCTTTTACATACACTGTCACCATGGCTCGTTCTTAGCATTGCTTCTAAAGTGCTTTTCCGCCAAATGCTGAGCTCGCCGCGTAAAGGCAGTTATAACTATTTGACACCGAGAAACCATTGATCCCCAATCGCTCCCCAATCACTCCGGCATGGCCCGCTTGACGTGAGGTAACTTGAATATGTTACGACTCAATGTCAAGTTCGATGGAATGATCGGTAGCCAAATAATTAACCGCCTGAGTTCACCACATGCCCTAGAGCTCATTGGGACCGTATGGGACGTAAGATTCCGCAGTATTAGGCGCTTATGCCAACGCTGTCATGCCAAAGCTCTGTTTTAGGGCGATTTCCTGTACGATTGCTGTAAAACGGCGTTCAACGAATCTTCCAATGTGGCGTGCAGTTCCTACCTTAGCTTATCCGTGGCGAGGTAGAAGTCTCCGACAATTACATCGAGATTTCATTCACAAATACTTAGCTTTGGTGACCTCGGTGTCGGGCGTGAAAACAAGGTGACATGAAACTCAAGCTTTTTATGAGAGTAGAGTTGCATCCTACATAGAGAAAAACAACCATAATAAAATGCGAGTAAGTGTATGCAGTTGAAAGCCGAGTTAAATCTTTAGTTTTTTTTTTTTTGATTCGCAGAACTCGCTGCAGTCGCAGACACGCGTTCCACACTTCCACGGCACCTCGGTGATGCTTCATGCTTCATGTTTGGCCGATAGTTGACACCGTTGACAGGTAGTATACTTTGCTGGTACGGGGTATTATTCATTATAATCTGTCGACCGCGGACCTGCGTGCCATGCGTACGGCACCGTCCTGCAGGTTTGCAATGGTAGCGACCCATAGAGTCTACCATTGCTCAGCCTTCATACGCATAGCACGTCATTCGTGAAAGGACGTCCGATAACACAGTTCAAGTTGACGCCACGAAGAGTCACTGGTCTCCACTCAGAAGTCTTTCGCATAAAACAATACCCCAGTGATTGAAGATCGTGAGTAACGCTTACGCTCCCGAGTCCCCGTATATCCGTTCGAGGTTGGAATTATCTGATCAAGATGTAGATCTGCATCCTATCCACCTTGTACGGCATCTTCCTTCACTATCTAGATGAGGGCAAGTGCGTGCCTGGTCCTGGACGCGACTGTTGTGGGCATAAGAGAAATGAACTCTCTCTACTTCCTATTTCGCGATAGTACGGGATATAACGTGAAGTATGGCTAGTTTCGATTGCTTACCCATACCCACGATTATTTGTGGAACTGACTCAGAGTTAGAATATTTTCACATCGCCTAACACAGTGAGAACAGATCAACCCGACTCGGGAGTCCTTGACAGTTGGTATGATGCTGGAGTCGGGACAATCCGCGGGGTGGCGTGATCGCTCAAAGGAGACTGATGGCAAATGCAGTCGGAGAAACAAGCATGTATTTGGATTTGGCTGTGCAAATAATAGGGTCGATGCGGTCGATGTTACTTCCGTCTTTTCATTGAGTCGTAACGGATATCACGAGGCTCGCAACTGCATTCTCTTGATTGACATGTGCAATTCCCGACATTTCCTCCTTCTAAGCGATCATCTGACAAACCCGTTACGACATATGCATATGCCTAATGTCAAGGGGAGGCCAGTAGATCCATAGAGATCTGGTTGGTCGAAACACACATGGCGAGGCACAAATCAAACCTTTTTGATGGCTGGTCGACGGCTGTCGACGGTCGTGTGGCGATATGAGCTGATATGAGGCGAGGGAAGATTTTGAATGATCATGAACGCCGCAGACCTCTGGTATTTGTCCTGGTATTGAAGACACGACTGTCGTACAAGTTCTTACACCCTGTGTATCATGTGTGGTACAGTATATGTAGCTCGAGATGCCATTCTAGGGAGCTCCCGAAGAATTTCCGTAGCAAGATATACGATGCCAGAATGGTAACGCGGCGTTTGGTAAATGATGGACTTGCATAAGGTTCTGCGATAGGCACGTATGAAAAAAAAATATCGGGGCTGATTCGTTTTTGGTTAGAAGTTCTGGAGAATGCCGAAGGACAGAGAGAGCTTGCGTTAACGTTTTTGAGGTAAGCTGCGCGGAGGAAAGTAAAGGATAGCCTCCTGGACTCCTCCGTGTACCTAAAATGTACCTGTTAAATCCTGATATGATGGTATGGGAGAGCGAAATTGATGCAATGAAAGAGGACCGACGTAGTGGCTTCAAAACAACATACTTATTTCAAGCCACTTATACCTCCCCTTCGCTGCCTCAAAGAACAAGTCTTTGCGCCCACAATGACAAAATTGGCTAACCATAAAAGAGATTCGTCCTGGGGGAAGATGTGAGCCGAGCCAGGAAGACCAGCCATAAAGGCCAGGAACTCCACAAACATGTCCTTAACTTGTTCTCCGTGATTCTGCTTGTTCTGATTTGGGGCAATGATCTCGATGACGGGGGTGGAGCGACAAAGACCGAATTCTACCCCACCACTTGAAGGAACTTCGAGTGAGGCGAGTCCCCTGCGGCGCGATGGGCCCCGTGGATAGGTCCAGCACCATTCATATGCATTTACCACGGAGACAGAGGAGGCTATCGCATGGCCGCCGCCGCCGCGAGTGCCCGATCGCGCCTTGTCCACATTTTGCTGCTTGCCGGCGTAATAAACAAGTGGTGAGTGCAGGGTTGTGTTCGATTTGTTGCGCCCAAGACATCTTTCGCAGTTATCGGATCCGGAAGTGGCCACACCCTGCTTGCGCTAGCACGAATTCTCTAATAAATTGTCTGCATTTTGCTGCTTGCCGACGTGGTAAGCAGGTGTTGAATGCAGGGTTGTGTTCGATTTGTTGCGCCCAACTTCCAAGACGTCTTTCGCAGTTATTGGATCCTGAAGTGGCAACACCCTGCTTGCGCTAGCAAGAATTCTCTAACAAGTAGTAAGCAGGTGCTGAGTGCAGGGTTGTGTTCGATTTGTTGCGGCTTTCCAAGCGTCTTCCGCAGGTATCGGATCCGGAAGCCTGCTTGAGCTGCGTTCACTCGAACTTCACGTGGCTGAGATGTATGCACCTTGAGATAGCTGTGAATAGCTTAGCTTAATTACCAACGCAAATTTGACAAGACAGGTTTACAGCTCTTTAGATGATCCCATCCTCGGAATATCAGAGTGAGTGGCAGACTGAAACTGGGATTGGCCTGCTGAAGCGCTTCAATGAGGCTGCATTAATATCTAATGAGGGGAACATGACTTGTAAGTACTTGAAGAACGTCGACTGAGATTCAATCCCGCATTTGAACACCTCATCAACACATTTCTGGCGATGGAGAAAGGCATTCGATAAAAATTGCAGTCGATTACAGGTTTTCCAGAACAATTTGCCCAACAGTATAGGTGGACGTCAAGATGAGACCTTTGACAACATCAGCTTACTCGAAATTGGATACCAACGGCCATATATCTTACCCAAAAGGCTGATGCTTCCGAAGATGCTAAGAGGATTGGTGCGCTTTGCAAGGATATAACCAGTCAGAAAACTGTCTTGACCAAGTCATCGGCAACTCACCTTTTGAGGCTCTCCAGAGAGATATCCACGGGTATAGAAGACACGAGCAAGCGACCATGTTGCACAAGCAGAAGCCGCTACAATGGGGTATTTCAAAGCCGTCAAAAGTGTGGTGGTATAGATGATAGGGAGGTTCTCGAGGGTATTTTGGTGAGCACCTGCGAAAACGAGAATTTCCAGTTGAGATAATACGTGACCACAGTTGACTTACGTTGAGCGCAGTTGAAGATCAAAGCGTCCTTTGAAGCTGCCGCCTCTGCCTTCTCAGCGTACACTGAAATGTCAAAACACGATCAATGGGTCTTCCCGCAATTTGAATGCTTCGGCAGACTTACACTGAGGGTACTTGATGCCCGAACGTTTTCTCCATTTGCTCACAGCCACACTTTGACCTGCGAGGACGAAAACCGTCGACAGCAGGGATGCGCCAACGTACTGGAATCTAGGAGATGTAGAGTGACCATGGTCAATATGTGTTCGATTTGACAAGTCTGTCAGAACTTACCCCTCAGGAATATTAAGGGTGATTGACATTATTGGGAGAAGTAGTAAGAGATCGACAATGAGGCAAACTACGAAAAAATTGCTGTATTATAGCCAATCGTCGCGTCCACGTGTGACATTGTCCACGTCACGTACGCGCCGTCGGCAACGCGTGGAACGTTGTAGAACGATGTGGCCCGTGCCTGATGAGCGTGATGATCAAATTCAAAATGCAACGTGCTGATAATCAATTTTCCGGCTCACGAAAAGGAACCTATTTAAAGGCCACTTACTATCTACAAGGTTGATTATTTGTATCGCTGGAAGTTCGAATGAAGAGATCAAGTGAAATCGTGAGAAATAGGGAAAGAATAATTTTAGTAGCAAGATTTTTTCTATACAACAAGGAACAACATTTCGGAACGTTTGAGATAGTATCTGGTAAACAATATGGAGAAATGGAAGAGTTGGGGGAACGGTGTTCATATTCATATTTTTACTTCATCGTTGGCTTGAAAGTGAATCGACGACGACGACGCAATTTCGAAGAGTGCGACCTTGTTGTCCCTGGAGACATGATGTGTCGCAAAAGGTGTTTGAGAAGACCGCCTGCATAGGCACTTTCTCTAGGAAAGATTTTCCTACTGTTCAGGGTATATTTACTGAGTTCAACCTCGGTAGCGAAGAGGAGCAGTGGCTGATTCGAATTTGGGAGGTCAACCAAATCGACCAGATTGACATATGTAGCCTTGACTGCCTGTATAGGAAGATAAAGTTGAACGCAAGTGTTTTTGGAGCGCGTACAAAGTACAGACCTCTTGACAGGCTTCCAGCCCGTCTAGAGGAGTGATTCCAAGTACGTGGCACAGTGTCGTCCATGATTCCAAACTCTTTTCATCTGTACCATAGATGGCGTTGAATGCTTCAACGAGCGCATCCTTAAACGCAGCTCGCTCTCTCCCCTTTTCATCCTTCCCCCAGTCGATATAGTGCGCCAAACGATTGAACTCGTCCCAAGCGGGTTTCGACGGATCGTATACGAACCCACCACGATCGTTGAAGAAATCGTTCAAGGCGATCTTTCAAACACAATCAGGGCCACGCTCAATGTCGATGAAGAGGAAATGAACTGACGTTGGAATTCGCACTGGAGGATGAGGAGGCATGTGAGAATCTACAACGGGTGCCGTAGGAACAAGTTCCAGTCGTTGTGAATTGGTTGCACACACCCTTCTTTCGCGGCATTATGTGGGACAGACGGGTGAACAGAACTGCCAAGTGTGGTCCCGTATATATGGAAGACAACACGTTGTCCTAACGTGACCCAGGCGCCTAAAGAACCATACAGAAGAGCCCGTCTATAGTTCCTGTGAATACATCAAACGGGAGTGTGAGCAAGTTTCAATGGAAGACGTTGTGATAATGGTTATCGGTACCAGAGAGAAGTAAGTATATTAGCATTACAGCATTACTATTCTTACCGATAGAGGCAATTACCCGTCTTCTGTAAGAGGCTATGGGCATAGACGGATGAGTCGGTTCATACCACGCACACACAGTTCATCATTATCATTACTGGGGGGAACCAGTGCAGTGGTTTCCCGAGTGAGTGACCTAGAATCATCGGCATGGTCCGCCGCATGCCCAGCTCCATAGAGAAGCAATGCTTTAACATCAATAAGAACCGTACAACGAGGCAAACCTGAGCCACCACTATACGTGTCAGTCGTAAATTTAAAGTCAATCGATGTGAAGATGTGACGATTTTGCTGTCCTAGACTTAGTCAAGGTCGAGGCGGGCCGCAGGTCAATAAGCCACAGGTCACGCGTCCAATGGATATGATATCCCGGATATCGTATAGCGAGGATCTTTGTGAGTGGGACGATGATCGCCGTGCCGTGTAATATGACCTTACCTCGCCAGGGCTTCAGATGTCATTTTCGAGCAGCTGGGCAGGTTTATTTCGCATAATGCCATTTATAGTGAACACTGAGGCCACTCCTGTGGTGGATATTTTCTCAATGATACTACGTGCACAACCTAATTTGAAAGAGGCATCGTAGGATTCAGCAGGATATTAATTTGCCTGCAATGGGCGAAGCAAACGTAAGACGGTGTTAGTCTTTTGATCTGAGTATTACCTACCTCTAGATACACCGTAGATATGGGGATGCAGGATAGGCAATTTTGCGGCAGAACGGAGAGCTGAACAAGTCTTAGTCTATCATGGTGACTACCGGCCGCAGAGCCCTGCGGCATAGACTCCATTTTTCCGTGGGGTGCATCTACAATAGTTGCCATCGACGCTGCTAAGTGGGGAAGATATGATAGAGAGTATAAAAGGTAAGCTTGACGAAGGACGAGTTGGTTATAGCAGTAAATACGTAGAGCATTCTCGTTGTAGAGCATATCTTCAATAGAAATACGGGAATCGCGTCTGGACATTGGACGCATAATGTTGCGCAAGAGATGGCGAAGAATCCCCCCTGCACACACATCTCTTCTGACTTCTTCTTTTGGAAATATTCTACCGTTTTGTAGGGTGTATTTGCTGAGATCTTCTTCTGTCTTGAAGATGAGGAGGGGCAAGGTTGAGTTCGGATAGTCAACTAAATCGACGAGGTTTACATAGGTTGATTTGACAGCCTGTAATTTCAATTTTCAAAACAAATCAGCACTGCTTTCGCAGGAGCTCGACTCACCTCTTTACATCCTTTCAAACCTTTCGGGAGAGGGAAGATTCCTAAAACCTCACACAATAATCTCCACAACTCAAGACGGTTCTCGTCGGTGCCATAAATGCCGTTAAAGGTCTTTATGAGGGCTTCCTTAAAGTAGTTCTCCTCATCGTCTAAGACCTCCTTGTTGGATTCCCAATCAAGATACCAAGCTAAGCGATTGAATTCATCCCATGCCGGCCTGGAACGATCATACAGAAATCCATTGCGGTTTTCGAAGTATTCAACTAATGCATTCTATGAATTTTTGGCTAAGTTTCAGATGTCAACGCAAGGAAAGAAGACACGTACAGCATTAGCATCTGGGGAGGATGCTTGAGCAAGGCGACGAGCGCGGTATGGAAAAGTTCCTGTCAGCGCAACCTTGATACCACGCATGATAAAGAGGCGAAGAAGGGGCTTTATACGGGACCCATTGAACCCCAAGGCTTCCTTATATAAAGAGAAACAAAACACGTTGTCCATCGTGACACTTTGGACGCCTAAAAAGGGCCAGTCGCTCTGGAAAGGTCACGAGGGGGCCGTGGCCGCATCGAGTAAGTATGACCCTTCACATGCTAAAAACCTCACCAAGGGGAAGAATTCTAAACATTTTTTCAGTACTACTAAAATTGATTCTTAAAAAAGAATAAGGACAAGCATATCAGAATCATTTTGTACATACAAGCCTGGATCATAGCGGGAGCCCCTACATAGTACATTATAAAACAATCATTCAACAATATGAACACACCAATGTAATTTCGCCTTCCCCTCAAGAATCCCCCATTGCGAGGGTAACAATCACATACACATTAGCCGCCACCACAACGAGACATATCGCGGCCCCTAGGCCAGTCGCAATCCAACCACTGCTGAAGTCAACCAAGTCATCCACATCCCCGGCTTCCAGCTGCTGAGCCGTTAATATTTGTACTGCGTTGTCGGAAGAAGTTTGGCCTTTATGAACACTCATGATGGACTTTGATGAGGTGAAGTAAACAAGCGGGATGGCGATGAAGGGCAGGACGATGGAGAGTACCACTTGGGACGCAACTAGGAGCGTGTTGATGCCTGGTGGTCCGAGTGCGATGGCTACGACCATAGATGGTATGATAGCGATGAGGCGAGTCACTATCCTGCGCAGCGCGGGCTATAGAGGAAGGTGTAAGTCTGGGAAAAGTCTGGGGAACGGTAGGCTCACGGATATCCGCCAATGTAAGAAGCCTTCGGCGACGGCTTGCCCTGCTACTGTAGCAATGATAGACGAACTCTGTTAATAAGGGTTGTCAGATGGGCGCGACGGATAGCTAAATTCAAAATGAATACCTGACCAGAAGCAAGAAGAGCAATGGCGAACAAGATTGCTGCGACTATGAAATATTTTGTTAGTTGTCTGTTTTCATCTAACGAGCATAGTATACCTTTTCCGACAGTATCTCTTATGAGGTCGTAGGCATCGAAAAGACTCGCAGGAACATCCGATCCATGTTGGCCACTCCCATAATAGAAGACTGCGCTGGCCAAGATCAATATCCTGATGAATCACGTCAATGGCGTTCATGAGGAAAGGCAGAACACGCACAAGGAGTTGATCAACACTGCAAATCCTAATAGGCCGATGGCCATATCCACGACCCCGTGATAAATATGAGCTTTCACGAAGGCGTAAGGCTTATTTTCCCGATCCGCGTGACAAGTCGCCTGTGTGGCGTACTCGCTGGCAGGAGGCGTGCGGAATGGAACGCAGACCGCCTCACGAGTGACATGGACGAGGGAAAGGAACCTTGACTTTGTATCGACTTCGGCACTAAAGCTAGAGATCGACGATTTGTCTGAATACGTGTCGGTGCGTGGAAGACTATCGTCACTTTGCTGTGGGGCGGGAGGGGTGGCGGGAGGGGCGGGGGAGATTCGATCTTGAGTTGCGAGGGCAGAGCCGAGGAAGAGACTGTGGGGCATGACGGTAGCGCCAAGGATGCCAACCGCTGATGATTCATATTCGTGATCAACAATTGACATTCGTCTAGCTACAGACTTGAACTTACAGGTATAGACTGCTCCAGAGGAGAAGACATATTTTGATGGAAGATATCCGTCGAAGGCCGTGGCCCAATCAACGTTCACCCTGGCGGTGATAATTGCCATACATATCAAGACCGCGACGACCTACTTTCGGTCAGAGAGATTTAATTTATTCTTCTCACGATGGAAAACATACCAATCCTCCAATGAGGAGCTCGAACATCCGGACAGGTCGGCCACGGAGAGGATCCCCAAATAATAGAAGGAGGAAGACATCGAAGGCGGTGATGAGTACACCATGCCAGAGCTGAAGCTGTGGAAACAGTAGACACAAGGCAATCGCAGAACCAAGTAGCTCTGCCATGTCTGTGGCGATGATGGCTATTTCTGACAGGGCGTAAAGGCAGTATAGGCCCAGCCAACGGTAGAGCCGAGTACGTTTGGGGCGATTGTAAAGCAAAAGCCGGCAATGTGAAGCAAGATCTACGAAGAAACCCTTAACAAGATGTCTATCGCGGTACAAAATTAAGGCGTGTGCTCACCAAGTCCTGTAACACAGCCTAACCTACTTGCAAGAACCTAAGACGAGAAGCGTCCATTAAAATCAATTGCATCCAGATAAAGATTCTGCATATTTACTTGCAGGAAGACGCCGAACAACCCGGAAAGGAGGATCACAAAAAGGAGGCGATAGCCATACTGAGACCCCGCCTGCAAATCTACGCCCCAATTTCCACTAATACAACACGCCTTCGTCAACGTATGTTAAGCAAAAGCTTAGCAGCACTTACGGGTCAAAGTATGCAACGGCGCAAACGAGCCCGACGCCCGTATGTTGTTTGAAGTGACGAAAAATCAATACGGCGATTGATTTTACACGTCCAGTGAAGCCTTTTCCTGAATTCCCATCGGAAGAAGTAGAAGGTTGCATGTGGAGGGGAATTTGCTGGAATGAAGGTAACTGGTGGTCAAGATGAACACAGTATAAGTAGGAAAGATAAGCCTAAAAGTAGGACAACTAACCCAACGCAGTGGATGAAACGGTGGTGCGGTTCCCTTTTCATTTGGCCTGAAGACTGACGCATGGGTAACGTAGGCGGAAGGTCTCCAACACAGTGACCTTATGTAGTTAGCCAGGATTCTCGATCATTTGTTGATCAGTTACTGCAAGAAAATAAAGCCATTTAGTAGAGTCGACTTGAATCTGGCGTTACGTCGGTGTTAAGATTGACTCTCCGTCCCCTGGGCACGAACCTACTGCAGGATGTGTTCAACAATCTAGTCGTAAGTAGACACAGTTTAAGTGTATGTCCAGCTATTGACCAGTAGCAGTATCGCACAATAGAAGTACGAAACCTGAGGTTTTCGGTGTTAGACGGGAGTATAGGCCTGTTGGCAATTTGATACAGTACCCAAATAGTACGTACACCCAAGACTAGCAAATCAAAGTGTTCGCGTTACCCGTCGAGGCTCAACATGATATCACGTTCAAAATGTCCCTAGTGCCAGAGCCTACAGGAATCAAGTGAATGGAGATTCATCTGAGAACTGAGGAGAGACCTTACCTGTTAGGTGTATGAGCTTGAGTCCGATTTCGGAACACTGTAAGTAGTTCCTTGCAAAGTTTTCAGTTGTCCCGTTTGCGTCGGCCTATATGTTAAGAAAGACGGGTCAGAGCTTTCTCAGAAGGGCAGGCTGGAGCCAAATCCTAGAATCAAGTCAAAATTAGACGAATGTTCAAGCTTCCTCAGTGCTCATACCGCCTCTTTTCAAAAGTGGACACGCGGGGGACAATCTGAAAAACAATAAATGAAAAGAAGGAGACTGGTGAAATTGTGAACATACAGAATATGTCCTCAAAGCGTGAGGCCAAGATTGAGCATTCGGACATCTTAGGAAAGCTCCGATTTCGAAGTTTCTCGACTAGCAAAACGTTTCTGGAAGAGGGAAAGAATATGAATGGAACCAAAGGGATGGAATGCAGCCCAGATGCAGCCCACTTGAATAGATCAGTTCATTCAAGGTCCTCCTGGTAGGTACAGTTGGTCCATGGCTTCGCTGATCCAATGAGACGCAACAAGGTTCAGTCTGTGATTATAGATAGGGATCCACTTTAGTGAATCAATGGAGACGATAATTTATTAGGGAATAACTTACGTTACCTCGCACCATGACAACCTTTGAAGTAGCCGCATCAGACTCTGTAAGAGATGGAAATAGGGTGAAGTCTAGTAGAGTACTCATGATAAAGGCAATGTCACTTGTCCATTAGTTAAGGACAGTGATTGCCAGCCAAGTGAGTGACTGGGAATTACTATAGCGGTACCAAATCTTCGTCTCAGGTTATACGAAAGCATGGACCTCTGTAGCCAAACTGCTTACGCTCAAGTGTACAGCGGATGTTCCTTGTCATGGTCCAACTTCGTGAACCTTCGACACGTCTATCGGCGTTTGCCGTGTTTAAAATCTTGTCGATCTTATCTCTTGTCGATAAAAATTCAAACGTCTCACACCAGGTCAGGTACTACAGGGTACTACTGAATAGCTGTATCAAACGGTAAGTGATTGTGGTGCGTATGGATATGTGCCACTTGTAACCGCTCTTCGAGGTGGGACAGTATTTCCATATGTCGTGCGCCCTTAGCCAGTATTCAGGGCCATAATTCCGAATTTAACGAGTAGACAGCCGCGCTAAGACCCATGCCGTGAGTCTCGACTGAGTGTATCGATATCATGTCGATGTTCTGACTATATCCAAAACAAAACCAGTTGAAATGCCGAAGGACGGCTTATCGGTGCCGTGTCGGCTTCAGTTTTGTATGATCGCGCACCACATCGTCGGTTTGGCTGTCCTTGCGTTTCTGTATCTGATAAGAGCTCAGTGCAGCTATGCGTCCCAGGCAATTGCACACAAAATGTGCCAGGAGGCTGAGTCACCGACCTTTGCACACCAGCTGCGATTGTGTGGATGGGAACATTAGTTCTTTCACCTTGCGTTCAATGCAGAATGTGTACCTTACCATCCCATGTCGTTGTCGTATGCACTCCTCATCACCGCGCCTTGCCTTGTGAGCCAGAGATCTGAGTTTGCTAATTTCAAAGGCGTGACTGGAATTCGTATGTTGATCACAAGTCGACCCAGATCCCCCTGTTGTGTTGTTATCTGGTCGTAATGACTCTGGTACAGCTGTATCGAAGCAGTTAGATGGATTCTAAGTAGTCCATTATACTCATCAAATAGGGTCCCTATCCGAGTAGTACGCAGGCTCGGCTGTACCCATGATTCTGAATTAGCCCTCGATCGCAAGTGTCCCTTGTTCCTTGCCATCCAATACCCAGTGGATATCTAAAATGTCTTGGATTGTCCTGTGTCACTGTGGTTCAGTAAAAGATGACGCAAGACAGGTCAGATCTGTACACTGTTCGAAAACGAATCCGAAGACTGACCAAAAAGTGAGTGATGTTGAAACGCTCAAGGCACACTTTCAAGTGTCAAATCTATCCTTTTTGCTCGAGACTCATTCCGATTTGTGTGGATTGTCTTGTGTCCTTCGCTGAACATCGTTGCGAACTCAAGATCAGCTTTTGTGTTGAAAATTTCCTGAAGCTTTGTGACCGTCTCGAGAACGAATAGCGTCGAGTAGCGTCGAGTAGCCTGTACCGTCGTATAGGGTTGAGTGGGGCGAATTTAAAATTGGTTTAGAGCTCACCCAAGACTAGATGCACATATTGCATTCACTTCCAAGGTACTGTGTCGTTGGGTTTGGGAACTTCGTTGGGCGAAACATATCGATCTCAAGAAAGCGTGAACTTGGAGAGAACCTGACGCGCCGCGAAGAACGTTGCACCTAGGAAGGTTACTGTGAGTTGGGAGCCTGAGGCTGTTTGAAATTAGGAAGACATGCGAGCTGGGATCGAGAGTTAGTCGCTTTTTCTTCTCGGCACGGTCTTCAACAAAGTGCTTCGTAACTGATCGATTTTCGAGAAAGACCTGTTTTCGTTATCAAGACCACGTTATACATACGAGCCAATATCCTAGCGAAAACGAGCGCGAGCATATTCTATATAATACATTTTAAAACAACAGACATCTAATGATATCCACACACCAATCCAATCATGCCACTTGCCCTCTAATCTCCCTGAGCAAGGCTGACAATCACATATACGTTGGCCGCCACCACAATGAGACATATCGTGGCCCCTATGCCAGTCGCAATCCAACCACTGCTGAAGTCCACCACATCGTACACATCTGCGTTTTCTAGCTGCTGAGGGGTCGGTATCCGCAGAGCTGCGTCGGAAGATTGGCCTTTGCGCACACTCATAATGGACTTCGACGAGGTTAAGTAGACCAGTGGGACCGTCGTAAAGGGCAGGACGATGGATAGTACCACTTGGGATGCAACGAGGAGGGTGTCTATGCCCGACCGCCCCAGGGAAACAGCAACGACCATGGAGGGTATGATGGCGATGAGACGGGTGATAATCCTACGCATGGCGGGCTGGGGACAGGGAGTGAGTTTGAGCGAGACGGTGTAAACGATGCTAAGGCTCACAGATATCCGCCATTGCAAAAAGCCTTCAGAGACGGCTTGACCTGCTACTGTAGCGATAATAGAGGAACTCTGTGACTCATTTTAGATCAATGCAACGACAACTCCGTCGAATAAAAAAATTACCTGGCCGGAGGCAAGAAGAGCCACCGCGAACAACGTCGCTGCACCTGGAAAATATCTGTCAGTATCTCGGTTTAGAATTTCAAAGGAGGATATGCACACCTTGACCCACTGAATTCCGTATGAGGTCATAGGCGTCAAAAAGACTCGCAGGGATGTCCGTCCCGTGCTGGCCACTCCCATAGAAGAATACTGCGCTCGCCAAGATCAATATCCTACTTTCGAGTCAGTGGCAGAAAAAAAAGTATCAAGATAACGCACAGAGAGTTGATGATGACCGCGAACCCCAAGAGGCTGATCACCATATCCACGATCCCATGATAAATGTGAGCTTTCACAAAGGCGTAAGGCTTGTTGTCTCGATCCGTATGACATGTCGCTTGAGTGGTATATCCACTAGCGAGGGGCACGCGGAATGGAAGGCAAATGGCTTCACGAGTAGCATGAACGAGGGTACGGAGCTTCGACGTTGTGTTGACAGTCACGTTGACACTCGGAGCATCGACGCTGGAGGCAGATGAGTTCGGTTGATCAGTGTCCTTGTGCAGGAGGCTATCGACATGTTTTGGGGCAGGAGATATTCGATCTTGAGTTGCGAGAGCAGAGCCAAGGAAGAGACTGTGGGGCATGACAGTAGCGCCAAGGATACCAACCGCTGGATGATCCGGGTCAATAACTGTTGACGGCATGACTTCAGACCCAAGACTTACATGTATAGAGGGCTCCAGAGGAGAAGACATATTTTGATGGGACGTAGCCTTCGAATGCGTTCGCCCAATCTACGTCCACCTTGGCAATGATGACGGCCATACAAATCAGGACCGCGATGACCTGATTTTGGTCAGAAATCTATCCTTCTCCATCTCATGACGACGGACATACCAATCCTGCGATGAGAAGCTCGAACATTCGGACAGGTCGGCCACGAAGTGGATCACCAAATAATAATAGGAGAAAGACATCGAAGGCGGTGATGAGGACGCCATGCCAGAGCTGTAGTTTCGGGAAAAGCAGACACAGGGCGATCGCGGAACCAAGTAGCTCTGCAAGGTCTGTGGCAATGATGGCGATTTCTGACAGGGCGTAAAGAGGGTATAGACCCAGCCAACGGTAGAGTCGGGTGTATCTGGGGCGATTGTAAAGCAAAAGTCGGCAATGCGATGCCAGATCTACAGAGAATCAGTTAATAAAAGGTCAATCGTTGGAAACATGGATGCCTGACCAAGTCCTGTCACACAGCCTAGCCTACTTGCAAGAACCTAAGACAAGGAGCGACCTGTCAAAATCGTTTTCGTTCAGATAGGATTACAGCGACTCACTTGTAAGAAAACAGCGAAAATGCCAGCAAGGAGGACCACAAAAAGGAGGCGATATCCATACTGAGACCCCGCCTGCAAATCTACTCCCCAATTTCCACTGATATAACGCGCATCGTCAAAGCAAGTCCGGTAGAAGCCAAATGCAACTTACGGGTCAAAGTATGCGACAGCACAAACGAGCCCAACACCTGTATGCTTTCTTATGTGACGAAAAATTACTGCGCCCATCAGTTTGACGCGTCCATTGAAGCCCTTCCTTGATTTCCGATCGATGAGAGTAACGGAATGGTCAATGGAAGGGGAGCTCGCTGGCATGATGGCGGTTAGTGGTCAAGATGGACAGCGGAGCATAAGAAATCCGGAAGAAAGACAACTAACCCAGCGCAGTGGACGACGACGAAACGGTAGTACGGTACCCTTTTCATTCGCCTTGGACTGACACATTTCTTCCTCCGATCATAGATGACCCCCTATAACGGCCCACTTCCCATATTCAATGCCAAATTCTGTCACGTCTGAACCTCTATGTGCTCGAGCAGGATGTTGACTTGTCCATATTGTTCGATAGTTGTGGGCCCAAAACTTGAAAGTTGAAGGTTGTACCACTGTTTTGTTTCCTTGACGCGATCAGAAAATGGAAAAGAAACTCCGTTTGGCGAGTGCACGTGGCAAAGCTAAATACAGTCCTTGACCCGACCAGGTCTTGACTTTTCTTTTTCTTCAAATTGGTGCCTGTTGGTAGAGAAGAAAAGGAGGGAGAGAGGCATATAGATTGAATGTTTAGGACTAGTGCCTAAGCCGCAACACATTTAAAAATTTTTGGAATACACATTCAATGCATGTAATTTCATTATCGGACTTCATCTGAAAGTCTAACACATAATATGTACGTGGTGCTATATACTTGAGTTCCGCAAACATCACAGGGAGCGCCAGGCCTGAGATCTCTAGTCTTGGAACATTCTGTAAATTCGGCGGTGAACACTGTTGCTTGAAGGATTACCAGACCAACGACCTGTCGGTGAATAAAAAGAAAGGTCCAACGCGTGTCGACCCGAGTTCGCGGTCACATTCAAAACGTCTCCAGTACCAGATCCACAGCATGGGATTGAGATTGAACATACCTGTCCTTGGTGGGTGGACCACCGTCTTCTCCGCCGCCACCAGCACCACGAGGAGAACACCACTTCATCCCTTTGTCGACATATTGGAGTCCCAGTCCGCTGGGTCCCGGAGTCGGAGTCACATGTGGATGGGTGCCGGGTGTCGTCCGGAATTGCTTTCCAATTTGTTGGGTTGCGCTCGATGTTGATCTTGAGCTTGACCGGGGATGTCACGATAAAGCGGGGAAATGGGAGACTGATTCAAAGGATCGGGCGTAGGGACGGTCAGGATCACCGCTGGAATCATGGAAGGATCTTGTTGGATGGCGACTCCTTGCCTTTTCACGTCGAGGTGCTCGCTGCTCTTGGGCAAACCTACAGGAGAAGAATTAATTAGGATCCATTCGGACATTGAGAGGCGATTTACCTATCCTGTGCGTTGAATCGCCGATTTCGAGACGTAGTGTAACATTGTATATTTCCGATTGCCCCGCTTGCGTCGGCTGTAGAGAAAAACAGCTTAAGAGCAAAGAAAGATAGTCATGGAGCTCTGCACTTTCTCAAAAGTGCAGGCCAGACCCAAAAACAAAGCGAGACGTACAGCTTGTGGGGTTGCTGGAAAATGGAAAGAATGAGAATGGGGTTGGGGAGATGAAATACAGCATGCCTTTGGGCTGGGGCTCACAAGATCAATGGCATTGCAAGTTAGAGTTTAAGTGGTGCCGCCAGCAGGTGCTTGAACGAACTAATATCAAGGTTAGACTTTAGAGTTATGGAGATTAGCTCTGATTTGGTCGTTACCGATCTATTTGCTGCACCGGAGGGAGTATGGAGGAACCATCTGGAACGTTGCTGCCCTGATTCGACGATCACTCCCGTCAGTCAAATGGAGAGTTAATGAGGCAGGATTAATAGACTTCTGGCCAGCATGGTGACTGTGTTTCTGTAGTGGACTTTGGTGGCGCGGAGCCTAGGGAGATAGTCACATATGGGCTTCGTCCGATATAGTGGTGAGATATCTGGAGGTTCAATTCAATCTTGGGTGCAGATGAATGGGAAGAATGTATGACCAACTTTGTTGAGGTCATAATATTCGAGAGATCGACAGTCTGTAGGCATTTTTTGTAGAAAGCGCCGGCGTACAGGGCTCCTCATTGAGGTCTACGCCGAGTTAGGTTCGTACCACAGAGAAAAAGGTGTCAGACTCACATCAATGGATAGCGGCATCTACAACAACAGTGTTCTCCATCGTCGGGGCGCGCGAGTTTCGTATTTTGCGGAACGCTGCTTATGGGTCCTTGGATGGAGTCGTATCCGGCCTGTGAGCGATCAAAGAAAGAGGACATACCTAGAAAATATATGTAAATCAGCGTCCTTTATACTGAGGCAACTCCGAGCATAAAAAGGAGGCTGTTGTGGCAGTAGGTCCACAAGGGGAACCAAAAGCACACCTCAGTATCTGCCGTATCTCAAAGCAGTCATGCAACCATCGCGGTTGAAAAAGAAGACCAATCCGTGTTTATAGGAATGAAAAAGAGAGAAGCGTACCATTTCCAGGGGACAATGGTGCATCTAGAGTAGGACATCGAAAGTTGGGACGATTTATTGGAATAGAAAGTCTTGGATTGGAGGCTGGGAGGTAAAAGCCTTGCAAAAAAAAATTGAAAGAAAAACTGCGGCTGGGTGGTACTGGCTTTGGAAATCATGACCGGATGTCGAAATTATTTTTTCGAGGTTACCGAGCCAGAGAGGATGTCGACAGGCTGGAGGTTGAGGTACGGAAGTCGGCGGAGTCGTGGATTGACTCCCAGATACGAACGTCGGTCCGGACGCGGGATCTATTGCCTGGCAGGTTGGAGATGGAGAATGGTGTGAAGGTGAAAAAGGTGCTCACCTTCCGCCACTACCTGCGGGTCAAGATCCCTCTCCACGGGCGTGCATTGACGCGCCTCCTATTGTCATGCCATGACCTTGCGGTTGAGCGCCTGCGATGGAACGAGCGAAGGCGCCCACATGTCCCGCATGAAAACAGAGTGTGTAGGCTGTGCTGGAATGGGTTAGAGGACGCGGTGCATGCATTGTTTGGGTGTACGCACCCGTCCCTCATTGCTCTTCGTGCCACTGTTCCAACGAGGGCGCTACCAGAATGGCGAGTCTCTCTTTCAGGCGATCCTGGAGCAACGTAGCACAATCGAGCTGTTGGCGAAATATGTTTATGACGTGCTGGAAGTTTTCTATGCGCGGCCGGTTCTAATTTGGAATGGACGGGATCCCTTAGAGCCACCGGATTGGCTAGTATGATGTTGTGTCTGTGTGCAGTTTTTGATATTACTCTGAGGACAGTTGACCACGCAGTGTTACCTGGAGGGCGGGGAGTTACATCGGCGGCCAGGGGAGTGGATGTCGGTTCCCACAGGGTTTTACCTCGGAGACGCTGACGTGTATCTTCGCCACCGTGGATAGAGATAGTTGTAGTTAGTTATTTACCTTTGTCGTCACGCCGTAAACTGGTTGTTCCTGAATGGGACCGCGCCACTCCTCCGACGACGGGATGTGACCTAACAAAGAGCCTTTAACAAATGCGCCTGACAAAAACACGTCACGTAATCAGGCACCTTGGTAATTTAAGCGCTGCGTCATCAACATCAATCATCGTCGACGGTCTGCCTCCCAAGTACTTGCCACCTCGAGCCCGGATCGCGCAGTAAAACTAACTTCATTCAATTCCTTCCTAACCTCACGCATGTTTTCATGTTTCATTCTAATTACGCTCCAGCTTCAATGGGGTTCGTTGACTGAAGATAACATCCATCGTGTTCTCTAGCATGTATATGAAGGTCATTTGGAACTGATTTACACAGGGTGCATGTGGGCGAATGAAAAGTTGTATTGCAAGGAAAGAGAACATCAGCTGTCAAGGTAAAATATCGATAAAGCATAGTAACAAGGTTGGCAAGAAGGGAAAGAGAGCATAAGAATCTAGGTTCTTGAAAGTGTATTTGAAACGGAGCCCCGTTAAGCATTCTGTCGCACCTATTGTGGGGAGAGTCTATTCTGCGCAATCGCGTTGATGGTGCCAGGGGCTACAAGTTGATTAACTCAAGTCCAAAACTATCATCAAGGAACAACGTACGAATGTTCTGGAGGACCCACGATACCGACATAGCTTTTATCTTGTTAATCATATCAGCGGGAGGCATATTTCCTTCAGAGGATATCACGCCAGCGACTAGCCCGGAGACGTGAGGTGCGGCCTGAATTAATTTGTGAGCAATTGTTGGTTGGTATGTGTGATACATACCATGGAAGTCCCAGACATTACATTCCAAGACTTTTCAAATGTTAGCCTTCTGTAGACATGCATAGATGATGATACTCACATAAGGGCCAGCAATTCCGGCACTGATAATATTCTCGCCTGGGGCGAAAACATCGACAACTGAGCCATAGTTCGACATTGAGTAGCGGATATCGGCAATATTACTTGCACCGACGGTGAGAGCACCAGCGGCGCCACCAGGTGAGGTATTCGTGGCATCAATATTTTGATTTCCTGCTGCAACCTTTACCCAATTGAGTACATTCAACAGAGCAGAGAAAACCAGTGCTTACGACAGCGTGAACACCAATCGTTGTGAGCTGGAAGTAAGACATAAAGACATAATTTTGCAGCGGTCAAAGCATTGGAGTACCTGAGTGATAGCATCGTCAAAGGAGTTGGATTGGTTGTCGGCATAGAGAGACAAGGATGCGACCGATGGGCGACCAGATGCTTGAGCTTGATTGTAGACCCAATTGATTCCGGCAATGCTTAACGACGTAAATAAGGAGTGTTTGAAAGGAAACTGGAAGAGTTACTAACAAGTCTGAAACATAGCCCCGGCTATTGTGTGGGGATGGTCAGACACTTGTTACATAGGTGTGAATAATAGATAACTTACTTGTTGTCTCCGACAACCTTCACAGCGATTACACTCGCTGCCCTTGCAACTCCAACAGTAGATCCCGCTGCAGTGCCCCTGAAACACACGGGATCAATCATGAGAGCAATAACAAGGGCTGTTTTTGCACTGACGCGCAGTGGGTTCCGTGACCATGTCCGTCGGCTGAGTTGTAACGGCCAAAGGTCGCACCCCATCTCGCGCGGCCACCAAATTCACTCTGTAATTAGATGCTTAGTACATATATAGCCTCACGGAGAGCATGATACTCACGTGGCCGATGTACACGCCTGAAGGAGCGCGTACTGTTGGTCATCATGAAAATGAATAGAAAAATAGAATTCTACCTGTATCTACGGGGTCGTTAACATCCGCTCAGCCATTGAATCAAGTAGATGACGGCTCACCGACTACATATATGTCAACCCCAGCACCCGCAAAAGGGTCATTTATGAAAATAAAGTTCCGATCGCTATTTATCAATAAATATCAACTCTTGTTCACCAAATGTCAGTAAGCAAGGGATGTACTTGGGATTCATATTCGCGAGCTTGCCGATTGAACAGAGTCGCGCTAATCCCCAAGTGGCATCGGTTCTACATACAAGTGCCGTCAATCACCAATGAAAATACGAAGAAAAGAACAAACTGAGTGGAAACTGCTCCTCCTCGCACAACTCCATCTTCAGCGATAGACTCAACGTCACCATGGGCGCGCAAAATATCAAGCTTATCTCGTGTGAGCTCGCCTAGAACCCCAAAATTTCACGAATAAGATCAGGAGTAGAGAATGACCAATCTCACCAGCAAAGCCGTTGATGACGGTCCAATTGTGAGTCGGGACAACATTGGTGGACTCAAGGAAATGCGATTGAACCACGCCTGGCTTAAGCCTGACGATATGCCGGCCGGAGGTCGCTCCAGTAACCTTCTTGACTTGGATGAGCGGTTCAGGGGCAGCATAAGTTGGAACAAGGAAAGCGGTAATCGCGAGGCTGAGGAAGGCATCAGAGAAGCGCATTGTGAACAAGTTCTTCAGTACTCAGATACAAGTTCGAAGGACTAAGGAGCATTGCGGTTGGCGAGCTCAACTTTATACCTCTGGTGCTGGACCGAGTATAGATACGTCCAAGAAAGGCTCTATTTCCTCCATCCAGTATTCTCAAAGGCAGTCAGCCTTGTAGGGCAAGTGACTTGAACGGAGAGTTTAAAACGTCCAAAGTCGCTAAATCCATATCCCAATGTCAGTTACTATGTGATTCGCGAGTACAAATGTGTCCTGGCCAAAGGTCGCAAGAACTTCACAGCATGCAAGAAGCCCCCTTGTGTACGTTATTGTGTTCTTTTGGAATTTCGTGTAGTACATACGATCATCGATAATAATCACCTGTTGATAGCCAAGCATTGGAGACCAGGGGGAAGTCAAATATATACATAGGAAAGGAGAGGAAATCCGAATCGGACTTCCTGTGGTAAGGGTTTCTAAGCAGCTTGAGAACGAGCAAAAGAAGAATGAATTGGTCCAAGCCCATGGCGACTGTAATCCATCCATGGTACCAAACCAGTCCGGAATACCACAGCATATAACGAGCAAGTGTTTAATAAGACCACTCGGACTGGCTAGGAGGGATGTCGAAGAATGACAGATGATGCGACTCGGATGGCTGTTTGGAGGAATGTGATGGAGATGCGTATGGATATCATGGTGCAATCGGAGCTTGAAATTGCCGTCGGCTCGAGGCTCACCGTTGCGCGCCCTTCTGCCCGACGGGTGTCATATCCTTCCAATTGCATTCTTGATGAGGCTCACCGCGTCCTTGATCTTATGTTTTAGCCATCGCATCCCATTTGATACGTATATACTCATTGCCCAGTTGGGATCATTCGTAAATGCCGCCTCCAGCCCGGATCAAAGACCTCACCCACGCACTGGAATTTATGTAAGGGTGGAGGTTCTAAAATCTCAAGTTTCAGCTTCAGTGTGATTCGTTGACTGAAAAAGTTAAGGCTAGAATGCCCTTGATTCGCAGTATGGAAATTTTACTGACAACTGTATAGACAAATTGAACTGAGTTGCTCAATGATCCAGGGCTTGAAGCTTGAAGATTCGAATGTACAAGGAATATATGATAATAGAAATGATACACAATTTCAGACAATCGCCGGATTTACCTCTGTTCCACGACTAGCCATCCATGTTTCTGGTCCCTGAGAAAGTGCCAAACGAGTCCAAAATATGACAGCATATATTTCAGTGAGGGCCTACCTTTCGATTATTGATTCGCTGATTCTTGATCCTCCTGGTAAACCATTCCAGCGACGTCGACCCAGTTTCGAAGCTCTTTTCTGGTGTTCTGGTGACCGCCTGAGCGATCAAAGGACTATCCTCGACAAGGGCTCGCAATTCGACTGAGTTACCAGGTCTCGTGAAGAACACAAGAGACCAGCGTTCAAAGGCCCTTTGCTCTCCTGGAGGTGGACTGACCAAGACGTACGTCACTGTAGCTCAAAAGTGAACGAATTATGGCTTACACTACACGATGTAGATTAGATCGGAGGATCCCACCGCTGAAAAGGGCCATAGCGTCTCCTAAATTGCATATTGCATGTCCTGGGAGCGGCTGTCGATCGAGGTATACAAAGTCAGCAGAGAATATTGGCAGGGGAAGGTAACTACCTTGACATATTGCCAGCTTTCGGCCCCTGGAACCAAAACTTGCAAGCCACCCAGACGATTATGGAGAAAAGACTGGTGAAAGGGTCAGCCGATGCGGACATCATTAGCGAATACGACTCACAAGAGATCCAAAATCAGTATGGCTCCCAATCGCAAGCCTCGGTGAATCTACAGACTCTGGAGGTACGGACGGATTTCTAATGACTCTTGCCTCGCTGCCGCTGAATTCACTAATTGGATGCTTCTTCAGAAGGGTTCCAGACGGGAGGCCCAGCCTGTCGTTCAGAACATCCAATAGGGTGTTGTTTATCTCTAGCGACTTTCGAACGAACGGGACAATGGTTGATTCCATGCGCTCGTTGACTGTAGAAGGATAGGCTCGTCTAGCCTGCTTTGGCCACGCTAATGCATCATCCTTCGCGACGTTGATGAATTCCACAGTGTCCAGTCTGCCTGTTGCATCGACGGCGTTGGCACCAGCGGCCTTATATCTGGCGAGGAGAGTATATCAAGATTGCTAAGCGAACACGTAGAGAACCATTACTTACCCAAAAGACATCCCGTCGTCACCCTGTTCAAAGCGCATCTTCTCCTCGAACGATAATTTCATCGTCTCAGCGCCCATTTCAAACATGCCGTCGGCTTCCTCGTCAACGCCATGATTCTTTAGACTGTGTACGGAGGTGAGATTTCCGTGATCACTCTTCAGCAAAAGTTCTAAACGTACTACCAGAATCCCAGCTTAGTAGCTGCTTCCCAGAGCTTGTCAATTTCCCTAGAGTCGCGCTGAGAGATCAATTGGTAGTCAACGACGAGAAGCGGGTGACTTGGGACATCTTCAGGGAACGGGGGATAGGACAATACAGCCATGATCGGCGCCGGAAGAAGCAAAGCTGGTCGTCTCCTAGATCTCCAATCCCCACTTAAAAGCAAAGAATTAAGATAAGATAATATACATCGCTTCCTTGGAAGATAGGAGGTTTACGAGACCCGGGTATTCGGTCTGTGATTCCCTGAACTCCATAGGTCATCAGACCAGTCTTCTATTTCTGTCAGTGGGCGATTTGGGACCAGTGACCTATGTCTGATGACCAAGAGTAGATGGAAGCGCTGGAGAATGGAAGGGTTGTAACAGCCTTGAAAGGAAAGCCAGTGCGGCGGGGTCGGGTCAGCGGCGGAACATAAAGAGAAAATATCACCATCGCATTGATAAGATGCAATGATATAATATAACATCCATCGTGTTCTTCTGAAGGTGATTTGGAATTGATTTGCAAGTATGACCTTGTTCTATAAGTTGCGTCTGCACATCAAATGTCTTTCCGCATAACGGCGCAGGTAGTGACTGTCCCCCCAGTGTGAAGTAGGTTCCGCTTTCATCAAATTTGAGACAAGGGGGTAAGACAGGGAAGTCGTGAGTGTACTTACGCGCGCGCGCCGTCACAAGACTTGCACTAATAGCCTGGATCCGATGTCCACATCGTAAATTACTCAGTCCATTGTGAATTTAGCACTGAAGAATGGTTGATGGTTGGTCAATAATGCGCAAATCATTTTCAGATGGGTCTCCAAGAATTAAGCTTCAAGAAAGAAGAGCTAGGCAGTGAAGAAAAGTATGCAGACCGAGTCGAGTGGGTACTTGAACAAAGATTGAATCAACGGTAAATGCCGCCTCGAGCCCGGATCAAAATCCTCGCTACGAATGTTTTTTACTAGTACACATATACTTACTAGAAGTCAAAGATGGATGTTCTAAGTACGCTTCAGCTTCGATTCGGTTCGTTGACTGAAAAATTCTGAGGCTAGAACTCCCCTTGATTCGCAGTATGGCAATTTGACTCTTGACAATTATATACCTAGTACTTATTTTGGACGAATTGAACTCAGCAAGAACTCAGTTACTCAATGACACAGGGTTTCTCGAAGATTTGAATGGACAAGGAAATAAATACTAGGCTGAAAAACGATGCATAATGTCAGACAATCGCCGAATCTGCCTCTGTTCCACGACTAGCCATCCATGTTTCTGGTCCCTGAGAAAGCACCAAATGAGTCCACAATACGACAGCATATTTTTTGGTGAGGCCTACCTTACGATTTTTGATTCGCTGATTCTTGACCCTCCTGGTAAACCATTCAAGTGACGTGGACCCAGTTTCGAACTTCTTTTCCGGTGTCCTAGCGACAGCTTGTGCGATCAAAGGGCTGTCTTCAACGAGGGCTCGCAATACAACCGAATCGCCGGGTCTTATGAAGAACACAACAGACCAACGTTCGAAGGCCCTTTGCTCTCCCGGAGATGAACTGCGCATTTGAAAATCGTGGAAATAAGATGTCAGAGCTCAAAGTTTAACGGATTAAGCTCACACTACACGGTGAAGATTGGACCGAAGAATTCCACCACTGAAAAGGGCCATAGCGTCTCCTAAATTGCATATTGCATGTCCTGGGAGCGGCTGTTAAATGAGGTATGCAAGGTCAGCAGAGAAATTTCTTGCGGAGGAGGGTAATAACCTTGATATATTGCCAGCTTTCGGCCCCTGGAACCAAAACTTGCAAGCCACCCAGACGATTGTGGAGGAAAGACTGGCGAAATGGTCAGCTAATGCGGGCGTCATTGATAGATGCTACCAACAAGAGATCCAAAATCTGTATGGCTCCCAATCGCAAGCCTCGGTGAATCTGTGGACTCAGAAGGTGCGGGCGGATTCAAGGTGACTCTTGCTTGGCTGCAGCTGAATTGGCCAATTGGGTGTTTCTTCAGAAGGGTTCCAGGCGCAAGACCCAACTTGTCGTTCAGGACATCCAATAGGGTGTTGTTTATCTCTAGCGACTTTCGAACGAACGGGATAATGGTTGATTCCATGCGCTCGTCGACTGTAGATGGATAGGCTCGTCTAGCCTGCTTTGGCCACGCTAATGCATCATCCTTCGCCACGTTGATGAATTCTACAGTGTCCAGTCGGCCTGTTGCATCGACGGCATTGGTACCAGTGGCTTTATACCTGATAAAAAGATTGTATTAAGATGGTTGGTTATAATTAAATATATATAGAACCACCTCTCACCCAAAATTCCCGTCGTCATCATGTTCAAAGCGCATCTTTTCCTCAAGCGGCAATTTCATTGTCTCAGCGCCCATGTCAAACATGCCGTCGACTTCCTCGCCAACCCCATGGTTCTTTAAACTGTGTATGGAGGTGGGATTTTCGTAACCACTCTTCAGTAAAAGTTCTGAACGTACTACCAGAATCCTAGCTTCGTAGCTGCTTCCCAGAGCTTGTCAATTTCCCCAACGTCGCCCTGATAGATCAATTGGTAGTCAACGACGAGAAGGGGATGAGTTGGGACGTCTTCAGGGAATGAGGGATAGGATAACGCAACCATGATCAACGGCGGAAGACGGGAAAGCTGGCCGTCTCCTACTCCACAGTATTCTTTAAAAGCAAAGACCAAAGAGCAGATAGTTTCCTCAAACGTTGGAAGATAGGAGTTTAACAAGAACCCGGGTATTCGATCCTGTGTGCTTCACACGTCATCGGACCAGTTCTCTCTTTCTATCAATGAGAGAATATGCCCAGACTCATTGCTATACCAGGCAATAAACACGAAAGAAAGCGGCCATTGTAACTTGTGCAAATCAAAGCAAACAACTTGAAAGGAAGATACCGGTGCAGGAATATAAAGAGGGTACGATGCTTGAGATAAATTCATCGTCAATTGATTTGGACGTACAACCTTGTCTTATAACTTGCGAGCCTTCACAGCAGCACGTATCACAGGCTCCAAGGCAAATGTCTGTCCTTCCGGTGTCACATCGAACGTCTTCTCCCATAGCGGCAGCAGCGGTGCAGGTATCTTCCACCCGATCTCCTCGTTGCGCAACCAGAAGCGAAGTAGGTGCCGCCTTTAATAAATATGAGACGAGTTCCTGACAAAAAACGGTGAATGGACTTACGTGCGTGCACCATCATCTTTGAATCCATCCCTTGCGTGGAAGATGCTTAAATTGTTGATGTACTGGATGTCGCCCTTTTGGAAATTCAGTCCTAGCGAATACTTCTCGGCGAGGAAGTGTAAGGCGTCCAACGCCTCTGCTTGTGCTTCTGTTATCGGCGGGATGGTCGTCGATCGAGGTAGACCTAAGAAACCGGTGAAGTATCGCCGAGCGTACTGAATGATGACTTTTTCGTCTAGGTAATAGAGGAGCGGGCGTAGGGTGTAAGGATCCTCCTCGTTCCATCTGTAAATCAGTTAGAGAAGACCGAGAGACAGCTGATAACGAAGACGAACTCGTCTACCGCCCACGGCTCCGATAGCGTTTTGATCAGGTCTGGTCTAGTCTCCGCCAGTTCATTGTAGACCCTCCAGCTGCTGCTAATACGCGAGACGCCGCCTTCTGCTGCGACTTCCAGAGCAAACAGCGACACGAGATCGGAGCCTACATCCGTGTGGAACACTTGCTTGTCGGTTGTGTACGCGGGGCCTCCTATGGAACCCGCATGGGTCGAGGTCAGGTCCTTGATGTGAGAAAGTACACCCCCATTCTTATCTTGGAGTCCGCGACTAGGCGCGACCCAGGAAGTGACGCCTGTGTATATCAACACGTTGTCGGCACGCGAGTATGATTCTACGGGAATAGTCCGGAGGACAAAGAAACCGCGCCCGTAGTGGAGTTCATGTGAGAGCTTCGTAAGCGTATCCCCGAGGGTAGGCAGAGGGAATGTTTCTTTGGAAATGTGACCAAAGTGAAGGTTTAGACCTGTCAATCCGGATCTTGGTTCAAGCTCTACCTCAATGAAAAGTGATGTGAAATACCCACTATGGAAATGGTGAACGGCGTCATCGATCTCCTTGAGTTCCGCCTCGCTCAAGTCATATACCCATTGCTTCTCACTTTCCCAGTCCTTGCCTTCCCAGACGAGCGGGGAATCAAGCTTCTTCGGAAACCCTTCAGGCAACGGAGTGTTGGGTAGAGTGGGATCTTCGCGAAGTCGACGAGCTGTGCGAGCGTGCCACTTCTCGCGATTGGGGTGGTACTCGATGTCTGGTTGAGAAGGGGCCAAAACACCAGTGGCTGTAACAGGAGAGTCGAGGGTCCTGGGAAGACCAGGAGCTTGCGATACCAGAGCAGTGGCCATTTCGTACTGCGAATGACTGGTAAGTAGGGGAGGGGTACCTATATAAGTCAGATCCTATTGTAGCATACGTGCTAATGACGCCTTTCCTGACGTGAAGGGTCTTCCTGATTTCATTTCCTGTACCATGTGATAGGGCTTGCTGACGACTTAGGCATGTCCTTACCTAGGCCTGATAAGGAAGATGTCTGAAATGGCTGAGAGAGCGAAAAGAAAAATCGTCCTTGAATAATGATACACGGTACATACAAACAATAATTCCAGTTTCTAAGCATACTTGACCCCGGCACCTCTCGATTCTTTCCGAACTGTCGGTTCTGAAGGGAAGGTTTGTTCGTCGGGCGTCGTCGTGTAGTATAGCCTCTTCCAAAGGGCTTCGAGCTCTTTGGGAGTCTGCCACGCTAGCTCTTCGTTACGGAGCCAGAGACGAAGTAAGTGACGTCTGACATATCCGAATCAATACACTGAAATCGCGACTTGAAGGGCGAAGGTACGTACTGCTTCTCTGGGGTATCAGTAAAGGCGTCTCGCGCATGGAAGACAGCGAGATTATTGATGTATTGAATGTCGCCCTTCTGGAAGTTAAGACCGAGATTGTACTTCTCGCCCAGGAAGTGGACAGCGTCCAGTGCTTCTGCTTGCGCTTCTGTGATGGGTGGAATGTCGGCTGACCGGGGTAGTGCTTGGAAGCCGGTGAAGAGCCTGCGTGCGTATTGGATGATGATCTTGGAGTCGTGATGGAAAAGGAGAGGGCGGAGGGTGTAGGCAGGTGTACCGCCGAAGCTGAACAAAATTGACCATTGAAACTTGAGAGAGGAAGAAATCAGATCTCACCCATCGTAAGGCCACGGCTCCGAAAGAGTCTTGACGAGGTCAGGCCGAGTGGCGGCGAGCTCGTTGTACGCCTTCCAAGTGCTGCTGATACGCGAAACTCCACCCTCGGCGGCAGTCTCCAAAGCAAACAGCGCGATGATGTCGCCGATATCCGTATGGAAGACCTGTTTGTCGGTGGTGTACGCGGGAGCTCCAATAGTCTTTGCAGGGGCCGTCAAGGTCAGATCCTTGATATGTGCAAGGACGGTGGGGGCGTCTTGGACAGCACGTAGATTACCGACGTACGAAGAGACACCGGCGTAGATGATGGAGTTCTCTTCGAAAGTGTACGAGGATACTGGGATTGTACGAAGAACAAAGAAGCCACGGCCAGTGTGGAGCTCGCGAGCGAGGTCAACAAGGATAGGTCCCAGTGTGGGTAAGGGGAATGTTGCTTGTGAAAGATGGCCAAGTGGCTTCTCCAAACCTGGAAATATCGTCGTTGAGGAGATGTTGATATTTTATAGAGAAATAGGACATACCGCGGAAGTGCTTGAGGGCGTCGTCGATCTCCTTGAGCTGATCTGCATTGAGCTCATAAACCCATTCTTTCTCGTCTTTCCAATCACTGCCCTCCCAAACAAGCGGGGACTCCACCTTGGCGGGAAAACCCTCTGGCAGAGGCGTGTTTGGGAGAGAAGGGTCCTCTGCGAGTCTCCTCGCCGTGCGTGCCTTCCACTTGGCCTCATCAGGGTGGTATTCTATATCCGGTTGCTGAGCGGGCTTCTTGACGTCCACATGGGGCGAGGTGAGAACAGGCTTCGAAAGATGGAGAGTATCCTTCAAGTAGTCGGTGATCTGTTGAACTGCAACGGCAGCCATAACGAAATGCAGTCGAATAGATAACACTATTTTGCGGGCGCTTGTTATAAGGAAACTCGTTAAGCGCAAGAATGAGATTGAATGATGCGAGATGACGTTTCTCGACGATTAATCATCTGTGCTGAATGACAAAGCGCTTCGAGGAAAGGCAGGTCACAGGAGCAGTACAGGTCCCCTGGGATATGAAGAACCACGAGCACGTATAGGAGGGCCAAAACGGTGTACACGCGCCAATGCACGAGATCCTGACGACATCAAGGAATTGAAAGCCCAATTATTATGCGAGATGTAATGAGGGATTCCATCGAAGTCTGAGACTTCCCACAACTAGTGAAATGCAGGTGATATATAGGCGCTGGCTTTTCCAAAAGTCGTCAAGAAGGTCAGTACGGTCGACATCGAAACAAGAGAACAAGTTGGAAATTTTGAAGGCCGGAACCGGGTTCATATGATTACCGAATTCCTATCCGTTGCCATTGAACCACTTACACTACATACGGCTCTGGGGTTTTCAGCAGTCTCTGGGTTCATTATAATGACTTCTTCAACTACCAAAGCTATGCTATTAAGCTCTTGAAGAAATATTACCAGAGTTTTTCCCTTCGTTAGGTCTTGGTTATACAGTCGACACCGATTGTGTTAGATGGTGTTCCGAACTCTGGCCTGAAGCTTGCTGCAAACTGTTACACGATGGGCAAGTCAAAAGAGAATACATTTGGGCTCACTTTAGTCCTCACTCACTGTATCGGTGCACGTAAGTCTGGGCCCTGTTCGTATACATACACACTGATCATCACTCTTCCTCCAATAGACCAGGAGCAATGGGAGCCTACAGTGTATCTTCGAAATCATAAGTACCATCGAATCCGGGAAGTGTGGTCATTCGATTGGCAGAATCACGGTGAAGCTGCTGTGCTCAACCACGAGAAGTCGCCCAAGTGGAGTTTGTCGGTGTGCCCATTCAACCGTAAACAACCGCATTCCGATATGAATGGGCAACCGCAACTTCCTCTTTCGCTGGTTCTCTGAGG